>JANJGN010000021.1:104339328-104366787 GCA_026770705.1 Isurus oxyrinchus
GGGTGGGACAGTGGGTCAGACACTGTCCTTTCCCCCCTCTGGGACTGGGTGGGACAGTGGGTCAGACACTGTCCTTTCCCCCTCTGGGACTGGGTGGGACAGTGGGTCAGACACTGTCCTTTCCCCCTCTGGGACTGGGTGGGACAGTGGGTCAGACACTGTCCTTTACCCCCTCTGGGACTGGGTGGGACAGTGGGTCAGATACTTTCCTCTCTGGGACAGTGGGAGATTGTTTTTAACCTCCCCTAACTGAGTTATGGACCCATCACACTCCAGGTTTCAGGTCAGTGTGTGAATCACAGGAACTTCCACAGTGGGAGCAGATTCCCTTTCTGCAGCACAGGCTGCTGGGGAGGTACAAACTGATCTCCCAGCTCAGCCAGTCACTAAGTGGATTCTGCAAAGTTGTGTTGAGCTCTGCAGGTGAGCCCCCTATTTTGGGCCTGTGGTGCCCCAGCTCCAGCTCCCAGAGTGAAACAAGGAAACCTCGGCTGGCAATGCCGATTGAACAAGGTTAGAACCTTAGAATGGTTACAGCAGACTGAGGCCATTCGACCCGTCATGTCTGTGCCAGCGCTGTGTAAGAGCAAATCCAGCCCCACTCCCCCACCCCATTCCTGTAAATCGTTTCCCTTAGGATAATTATCCAAAACTCTTTTGAAATGATTGAATACGCCTCCATCACACTCTCGGGCAGTTCTTTGCACAACTGAACCACTCACTGCCTAACAAGGTTTTTCCTCATGTCACTTTTGGTTCGTTTGCCAGTCACCTTAAATCAGCCTCCTCGAGTTTTTGACCCTTCAGTCAATGGGAACAGTTTCTCCCTATCTACTTCACTAAGGGGAGAGAGGGAGGGAAGGAGGGAGGAGGAAGGAGGATAAGGAGGAGGAGAGAGGAAGGAAGGAGGAAAGAGGAGGGGGAGGAGGAGGAGGAGGAAGGAGGAGAAGGAGAACGAGAGAGGGAGTGAGGAAGGAGAAGGGACGAAGGAGGAGTGAGGAAGGAGGAAGGAGGAGGAAGGAAGGAGGAGGGAGGGTGGAAGGAGAAGGGAGGGTGGAAAGGAGGATGGAGGAAGGAGGAGGGAGGAAGGAGGAGGGAGGAGGGAGGAAGGAGGAAGGAGGGAGGAGGAGGGTGGGTGGAAGAAGGAGGGAGGAAGGAGGAAGGAATGAGGAAGGAGAGAGGAATGAGGAGGAAGGAGAGAGGGAGGAGGAGGGAGGAAGAGGAGGAGGAGGGAGGGAGGAGGAGGAGGAGGGAGGAAGAGGAGGAGGAGGGAGGAAGAGGAGGAGGAGGGAGAAAGGAGGAGGAGGAGGGAGGAGGGAGGAGGGAGGAGAGGAGGAGGAGGGAGGACGGAGGAGGAGGGAGGAAGGAGGAGGGAGGAAAAGGAGGAGGAGGGAGGAAGGAGGAGGGAGGAGGAGGAGGAGGAGGAGGGAGGAGGGAGGAAGAGGAGGAGGAGGGAGGAAGGAGGAGGACGGGAGGGAGGAAGGAGGAGAGGGAGGAAGGAGGAGGAGGGAGGAAGAGGAGGAGGAGGAGGAAGGAGGAAGAGAGGAGGAGAGGAGGGAGGAAGAAGAGGAGGAGGAGGAAGAGGAGGAGGGAGGAAGGAGGAGGAGGAGGGAGGAAGGGAGGAAGGCGGCGAGGAGGAAGGGTGGCTGCGGAAGAGGAGGAGGAGGAGGGAGGACGGAGAAGTGGAGGAGTTGCTGCTGCAGTCGGGTCTGCGATCCCCCTGCCCTCCTAAGCCAGCATGAGCGGCTTGTTTTATGAGGACAGATCGGGCTTGTTTCCACTGCAGTTTAGAAGAGTGAGGGATGATTTGATTGATTTACACAAGATCCTGAACAGCCCCTGACAAGGAGGATGTGGGGAAGGACGCTTCCTCTTGTGGGTGAGTCCAGAACCAGGGGACACTGTTTTAAATTAGGGGTGCCCATTTAGGACAGAGATGAGATGAGGAGAAATGTTTTCTCTGAGGTTGTGCGACGTTGGAACTCTCAGCCTCAGAAGGCAGTGGAGGCTGGGTCACTGAATATTTTTAAGCCGGAGGTAGATAGATGTTTGTTAGGCAATGGAAGTTTATCGGGGTTAGATGGGAAAGTGCAATTCAGAACACAAACACATCAGCCACGATCCTACTGAATGGCAGAGCGGGCTCAAAATGGCCGCCTTCTGCTCCTATTTCGTATGTTCATATGTTCCGGGTTCAAGTCCAACTCCAGGACCTGATGACCATAAAATGTGTGTTTGTAACGTGGCCAAGCCGGTTGACTATCAACCTGTAAATTCTTCCAATATGCCTGTGGCAGGCAGTCAGAGCAGGAGTGCCTCCTGGTCAGCCACACGATGTGGAGTGGTGCCTCTCAAGCTATACAGGCTCTAGCAACAGACCAGTGACCCGTTCAAGAAAGACTAGCTATGGAAACAGGAATGTGCTGTACCTGCCTCACGTGCCACTAGATGGGGACAAAAGCTCCAAGCCTACAACTCTATCCAGGCCCATGATTTTGAATTTCTCTATCAAATATCCTCTTGGTCTTCCTTTTTATTTTAAAGAGATCAGCACCAGCTTCTCCGACCCATCCACCTAACTGAAGTTCCTCATCCCTGGAACCATTCTCGTAAATCGTCTCTGCTCTCGCTCCAATCTTCACGTCCTCCCTCCTGTGCAGTGCCCAGAATTGGACACAGTTGAGGCTGAACCAGGGTTTTACAAAAAAAAACAGGTCATTCAGCCCAGCAGCTCCACAGTGATGTTATGTCCACACAAGCCAGAAGAAAAGTCAGGTGAGAAAAATTGAAAGAGAATTCAGCTCACTCTCTTCCCGCAATATATCACCCAGCTCCATTTTCAACATTATTGAATGGTCCCCCAACCTCAATGGCAAACATCACTCCGACTGCCATCTCAAACCATCTCAAAGCTGATTTCCAGCCACTTCCATTCCTGAGCCCATGTTCTGGCTTTATGGCATTCTGGGAATCTTTTCAAAAATAAGGTCCGCGAGCTGGTCATAGACTGGCTATTCCCGGGAAACTGTATAGCTGCCTGGAAAATTCCCATCCCCACATAACTGGCCCACTGTGGCAGATGGGGATGCCACGTTCGGGGGTCAGTGTGGTTGAGGTTGAGCTAATGAAGCCAAGTTCTGTAGTTAGCTGCAGCGGGTACCTGTGCAGACAGTGGGGAGGCAACACTGGGACCTCATCACCACGCAATTCCCAATCACTGTTGTCCAAGCGATTTCTCAGAACTGAACTTCTTCATCCCTGCAAACATTCGCGAGAATCTTCTCTGCTCTCAGTCCAATGTCTTCACATCCTGCCACATGTGTGGTGCCCAGAATTGTAGGAACACAACAAAGAAAACTCAAGACACCTTATCTCAAGGAGCCAGATGTGCTCTTTGGGGTCCACTGCATGGATAACCCCAGCTTTAAAATCAGTTTGCTTTGTAACCCTTTATTCAGAAACCTGCAGAAAAACTCCCGTTCAACTGTATATTCAGTCCCTCCTCTCCCTCTCTTTTCCCACCTGCAAAACACTTACCCTCTTTTCCAATTGACATTTTTTCCTCAAAGATGCATTTAGCGGATGTGGGAGTCACTGGCAACACCAACGTTTGTTGCCCATTCCCAATCGCCTGTCTTGCCAGGCCATTACAGAAGACAATTAAAAGTCAACCAAATTGCTGTGTGTCTGGAATCAAATATAGGCCATGTTTTGTGATGTACTTATAAGGGGATGGATTTTAAACTGCTATCCATCACTGTCCACCAGGAGACAGGATGTGATGTATAATCCCACGTGCTCTGTAGACAGAATACAGCAGCGGTCCTAAAGGTCAGATGGGTCTCCATAGTCTCCGAGTTCCCAATGTATACATCTATCCTTAGCTTCAAATAAAGCACCCTCATTACTGTTTTACCAACCCTTTTTGTATGACTGGGGCACTTGCAGCATGTAGAACACAACATGGTGGCAGCAGTGAAATTATAAATCACATCTAGTCTCGTGGTAGATAGTGATGGACAGCAATTTAAGGCACGCTCCCTTAAAGGTACATCACACAGGCCAGACCAGTGAAGGATAGCATGAAAGGGTGGTAGAAGCAGAAACACTCATCCCTTATATAAAAAAAAACGCAGGGCTATGGACCATGAGACGGAAAGTGGATTTGGCCAAATTGCTGTTTCCGGCCAGACACAAACACAACAGGCCAAATGGCTGTAAATTTTCCATGTGCCAATTTCCATCCCTAAAGAAAAAAAAGTCAATGAACCAGTGGTGTTTTTACAACAACCTGGTAGCTCGACGGTCACCATTACAAAGCTAGATATATTATTTTAAAGACTCCAGATTTTTTTTTAATTAACTCAATTTAAAATCTGTCCAGCTGCCAGAGTGGGATTTGAACTCATGTCTCTGGATCATTAGTCCAGGCTCCTGTATGATTATTCCAGTACCATAACCAACGTGCTACTGCCCTCCTTTCTGCACCTTTCAAAAGCCTTGTCCCACCTATTGCTTTCAGAAGTTCCTTCCCCCTCTACTACAACCTAGTTTCCAATCGTTAAGTTGTATATGGTCTCAAGACAGGGAAAAAAGTGACTTTTGTTTAATATTGGACACCAAAACCGCACCAAAAATTAAAACATCCCTCAGCCCCTACCCCTAACTGCGGCAGGATAAATCGCCTATTGTGCTGCCATCGGAAAGTTCAGCCGAGGATTCATTCACGGAGCCAGCAAGTCAGTCAGTTCATCCACTTCTGCCGGAAGGCGATACTATTTCATGTCGGCGAGAGCCTTTTTGGGGCCCAGGAGGCCATTCAGCCGATCGAGTCCATGCTGACTCTTGGCAGAGCGATCGTGTCAGTCCCACCCTCCTGCTCAATCCCCACAGATTTTATTTCCTCCAAGTGCTCATCCAATTTCCTTTTGAAATCGTCGATTAACATTTCCACCAGCCTCGAGTGCACGTTGAGTTTCAGGTCATTCCCATTCGCAGTGTTGAAAAAGAAAGTTCTCACTCACAACACCCCCACATCTCCTGCCCAAAATCTTAAACCTGTGTCCCCAAGTCTTTAGATCATCGGCCACTGGGAACAATTTGGACTCATCTACCTTATCTAAGCCTGTCGTAGTTTTATACGTTTTTAATCAAATCTCCCCTCAATCTCCTTTGCACCAAGGATAAAACCCCAATTTTCCCAACCTAAACCCCCCCCCTCCCCCCCACCTATCCATGGAACCATTCTGGCAATGCACCTTCTCAAAGGTCCTTACATCCTTCCTAAAGTGTGGTGGTCAGAATTAGACACAATACTCTAGTTGGGACCGAACCAGAGTTTTTTAAAAACCTTCCAGCTTTCGTACTCAATAGCTAACTTGTTACCTGCCCCCACCTTGTTTCTTTTTCTTCACCCAACTTACAAAGCCTTCACACTCCTCAGAGCCCCCCCCCAACCCTCCCACACCCCTCACCCCACCCTCACCTTCCCCATTCTGGATATCTCACAGAATCACAGAATTGTTACGGTGCAGAAGAAGGCCATTCGGCCCATCGTGTCTACACCGGCTCTCTGAGCATTGTGACTTGGTGCCCCTCTCTTGCCTTTTCCCCGTAACCCTGCACATCGTTTCTATATAAATAATCATCTATTGCCCTCCTGAATGCCTCAGTTGAACCTGCCTCCACCACACTTCCAGGCAGTGCATTCCCGACTCGAACCCAGTCTCTGTGTGAAAAAGTTTTCTCTCACATCACATTTACTTCTGTTGCAAATCACTTTAAATCTGTGCCCTCTCGTTCCCTCAATGAGATTCTCCTTATTTACTCTATCGAGCCCCCTCATGATTTTGAACAGCTCAATCAAATCTCCTCTTCACCTTCTCCTCTCCAGAGGAACAGTCCCAACCTCTCCAAACTATCTTCATAACTCAAGTGTCTCAAGGTGTTTTCCTGGAACCATTCTTGTAAGCCTCCTCTATGCTTTCTCCAATGCGATCACATCCTTCCTATAATGTGGCGCCCAGAACTGTACACAATATTCCAGCTGAGGCTGAACGAGTGTCTTATATTGAGGGAACAGCGCCCCTAATTGGAGAATGCCAACATTGCAGTCAACCTTCTAGGAAAGTGGCTTCTATCCTTTTAAGGCAATAGGCAAATATTATAAATATAGGGCACTATAACAACTGCCTTTTCTCCATCTAGAGGGATGGTTAAGCATGTTCTACAAGATATGAGAAAAACTGACCTGTTTAATGGAACAATATTATGAACATGGTGGCGCTATGAGAGGTAGTGCTTGATGTCGGCTGGCAGTGTGTGAGAGTTTTTAAGTACACCAGCGCACCCCAAATTTGCCCACAACCCGAAGAGGCCAGTGTACCACAGCCCCAGGAATCTGGGAACAGTGAGGCGCTCAGCGCACCCCAGCTCGGGGAAGCCAGGAGCAGCAACGCCCCAGAGGGGGAGAGGATTGGAGAAGCTTCTCCAACAGAGGACATTTCAAACCCTGCTCTCTGCACGGACCCCCAGATGCTACCCGAGCAGAACACCACCAATGGGGAGGTTCAAGACGCTTTCCTCAGCCCATCCAAAGTGAGGCAATTTGAGCACACTACGGGCATGAAGGAGCAGACCAAAGGTCTGGAACTCTCAGAGACAACAGGTTTGGTAAGAGACTAAATGCTTTAAAATGGGTGTAAAGATTGTATCCATAAATGTGCGTAGTGTTAAATCTACCACGCGATGTGTTGCGACCTTGGACTACCTTGCCAAGGTCAAAGCTGACCTGTTGTTTCTGCAGGAATGTGCGATACCGCACCTCAGCTCCTACAGGCAATGGTCACGATGGTGGTCCCACAGGCCATCGATCTGGTCGGGAGGAACGACTCTCGTTCCTCTGGCCTGGGTATTCTGCTGCGGGGAGGCAACTTCACCGTCTCCCAGGTTAAGGAGGTGGTGGGCGGGCGCCTCCTCGTAGCAGACGTAATGTACAAGAATGCTCCACTCCGGTTAATTAACGTCTACGCCCCGTCACAAGGGGCTGAGCGGCTGGAGGTTTTTCAGCAGCTCCCACTGCTGCTGGCAACCTCCAGGCCGGTCATTCTGGGCGGTGACTTCAACTGCATCATCGATGCGGCTGGACAATCCGGCAGGGCCGATAGCAGATTGGACGCTACATCCAGATCCCTGATGGAAACAGTTAAGGATGCCAAGCTGCATGACGTCTTCAGCAACCCTGCAGACGGAGCGCAGCGTAGATACACCTGGTCACGGCCTGACGGGTCCGTCTGTTCCAGGATAGACTTCCTGTTTGTGTCCTGTGCATTCACAGTCAGATCCACCGACGTCAAGCCGGTGTTCTTCTCTGACCACTGCCTCCTACTGGCTGATTGCCACTTAGAGAAGGACCAGAGGGTTAGCAGGGGGGCATGGAAGCTAAACGTGAAACTGCTGACCCCAGAGAACTTTGAGGAGCTCAAGAGGGATTACAAAGGTTGGAGAACCATGAAACCCCACTTTGAGTCCCTGACACACTGGTGGGAAGCGATCAAGGAAAACATCAAGAGGTTTTTCATCCTCAAAGGCACCCAGAAAGCTACAAAGGAACAGAGGGAAATGTCCCGACTCCAGAAAAACATGCAGATCTGCTCCGGCTGCAGGCGATGGGGTCAGTGTCAAGGAGGAACTCCAGGAGGTGAAGAGCCAGCAAGCCTCGCTCTTTGCCTCGGAGGCCTCCAAAATCATCTTCCATTCCAGAGTCCGCTCCATGGAGCAGGACGAGACATGCTCACGTTTCTTCTTCCAAAAGGCACACAGAGAGAGCTCTGTGATTAGTAGCCTGAAGGAAGAAGATGGCTCAGTAAAGTCATCGCAGTCCGACATTTTGAGGATCAGCAAATCCTTCTATGCCGGATTGTATGACGTGAAGCCCACAGACAGCACGGCCTCCCAGTCCTTCCTGTCCTCTATCACGGAGGTCTTAGATGACAGTACACGGGAGAGTCTGGACAAAGCGCTAACTCCTGACGAACTGACTAAGGCCCTTAAGTCCTTCGAGAAGAGTAAAACTCCTGGAAGCGACGGCTTGCCGGCGGAGTTGTATTCAGCTCTGTGAGACTGGATCAGCCCGGACCTGCTAGAAGTGTACGAGAGTATGCTACTGGCCGGCACTATGTCAGAATCCATGAGGAAAGGCATCATCACGCTCATCTACAAGCACAAGGGGGGAAGGGAGGAAATTAGAAATTGGCGACCCATTTCACTGTTGAATGTGGACTATAAGATTCTGTCCAAGGTCATCGCCAATCGGGTCAAATCCGCTCTGGAATTGGTGATTCACCCCGACCAGACTTGTACTGTGCCGGGCAGGAAATCTCTGACAGCCTCGTGCTGCTCAGGGATACGATTGCCTATGTACAGGACAGGGGTGTGGATACCAGCCTCATCAGCCTGGAACAGGAGAAGGCCTTTGACAGAATATCGCACACCTATGTGCTCTCCAAAATGGGTTTGGGGAGGGAATTCACAATTGGATCCAACTGCTCTACACTAACATCAGTAGCAAAGTCTCAATCAATGGGTGGGAATCAGATAGCTTTCCTATTAAATCTGGAGTCAGGCAGGGCTGCCCTCTCTCGCCTCTTCTTTTCGTGTGTTGCATAGAACCCTTTGCTGAGTCCATCAGGAAGGATCCGGGCATAAGAGGAGTGACGATCCCAGGTAGTGGAGGCACTCAGGTCAAAGCCTCCCTGTACATGGACGATGTCACCGTCTTCTGTTCGGATCCGCTGTCGGTGCACAGACTTATCCACATCTGCGACCAGTTTGAACTGGCCTCAGGAGTCAAGGTAAATCGTGGGAAGAGCGAGGCCATGTTCTTTGGGAACTGGGCTGACCGATCCTTTGTCCCCTTCACTGTCAGGGCTGACAGCCTGAAGGTGCTGGGGATATGGTTCGGAGGGACCAGGGCACGCATTAGAAACTGCAAGCAGCGAGTGTCTATGGTGAAAAGGAAACTGGGCATGTGGGAGCGACGCTCCCTCTCCGTTGCGGGTAAGAACCTGGTCATCAGGTGTGAGGCACTCTCGCTGTTGCTGTACGTGGCGCAGGTCTGGCCCATTCCACACTCCTGTGTGGTGGCAATCACCCAAGCCATCTTCCGCTTTATCTGGAGGTCGAAAATGGATCGTGTCCGCAGGGACACAATGTACAAGCCTCTAGGTAAAGGGGAAAAAACGTGCCCAACATCGCCCTCATACTGATGGCCACTTTTGTGTGTGGCTGCATCAAGCGGTGCGTAGACTCTCAGTATGCAAACATCAAGTGTCACTACGTGCTGAGGTTCTACCTGTCCCCGGTGTTGCGAAGGATGGGTCTGGCCACGCTGCCGCGGAACGCTCCAAGTAGTTGGACCGTGCCGTACCACCTGTCCCTCATGGGAAAATTTATGCAGAGAAACACCTTCGACCACAAGTCCATCAGGCAGTGGTCGGCACGTAACGTCTTAGAGGCCCTGCGGGAAAAGGAGAGGGTGGATCCTGTGGGATGGTTCCCCGAGCAGACTGACAAAAATCATTTGGCAGAATGCCTCATCGTCAGAACTTTCCAACAAGCACCAAGACGTAGCTTGGCTGGTGGTGAGAAAGGCCCTTCCTGTAAGATCCTTCCTACATGCCAGGAGTCTCACCCCCTCTGCACGTTGCCCTCGAGGTGGCTGTGGTGGGGAAGAGACCGTTGTTCACCTCCTTGTAGACTGTGTCTTTGCAAAGAAGGTCTGGAGAGAGATGCAGTGGTTTCTGTTGAGGTTCATCCCGAGCAGTGCTGTGACACAGGACTCTGTGCTCTATGGGCTGTTCCCAGGGACACACACTGAGACAAACACCAACTGCAGCTGGAGGATCATCAACTCGGTGAAAGACCCTCTTTGGTCTGCCCATAACTTGTTGGTCTTCCAGCGCAAATAGTTGTCCCTGACCAAGTGTTTCAGATTGGCACATTCCAAGGTCCAGGACTACGTGCTGAGGGACACAGTTAAGCTTGGGGCAGCTGCCGCAAAGGCGCAATGGGGAAGGGTCGCTGCCTAAGACCTTTCTGCCACAGTGCACTGAGGGGCTGGGAACTGTTTAGAACCCCTCGGGATGTACAGCTCAAAATGAATGTCTGCCAATGATTGTAATATTCATTGTTTGTACTGATACACCTTGTGATTCATGTTGTAAATGTTGAACCTGATTGTATTTTTGTGATGGTGATTTTGAAATGGTTTGAAACGTTGTTGAAGATATTTTATGAATAAAGTATATTTTTGCAAAAAAAAAGGTTCTCCCAGGATGAGGCTAGCCCATTGCACTTCGGGTGTACTGACGCCTGCGATGTCCCCAAATGCGGGATACTCGACTGCAAAATTTGTGGTAGTGGGGGACTGCGTTCGCGCTCTCCCCTGATTTACAATTCAAAAAACAGATTTCAACTTTTCTGTTCAACAAGGTTCTTTATTATACCTTATCCAATACAAGCACTATAGGCCACAAAATACTCTTTCCAAATCTAGACTCTTTTGTTTTCCCTCCCGCAGCTATCCAGGCCCCCACTCTTTTCCTCCCTGCGATTATCAACAGGCGATTATTCCATCTCTGCGTTATTTTATTGCTGCCATTTGTTTTGTGGCCGCCAAATTCAACGTGCCATTTTTAAACCCACATTTGCCCACTCCAATCTTCTCTCTCAAACCCTCCAATCTTCTCTCTCAAACCCCCATATAATACCCAACCCACCATCAAAACAGTCTCTGCACTCCTTCCAGCACCACCCTCCACCTCCCAACCCACCCAGTATCTCTCCGGACTTCTGTATAATATCATCAGTCAGCTACTCATTCATTTACATTCACCACTTAAAACATGCAGCTGTGAACTCTCACTATTTCAAACATGTACAAGCACCCCGTCCCCATGTTCATTCTAATTACCCCCCTCCGAAATCAACAGCAGCCTCCCACCCCCTCTGTATAATCTCCCCCTTCAATCTGTGATTCCTACCTTCTCAAACTCCTGCCCCCCTCTCCCCATGTGTGAAGTCTTTCCCTGCCTCTTCTGAAGCAGCTCACTTACCCGGCTGTGGGTTTATCTCATGCCTCATGCCTCTGTAGTTGCCTTTATTCAACTGTAATACCATTACATCTGATTCCAACTTTTTCCTTTCAAATTGCAGGGTAAATTCTATCATATTATGGTCACTTCCTCCTAAGGGTTCCTTCACCTTAAGCTCCTTTATCAAATCTGCCTCATTACACATCACTAAATCTAGAATTGCCTGTTCCCTAGTGGGCTCCACCACAAGCTGCTCCAGAAAACCATCTCGTGGACATTCGACAAATTCCTTTTCTTGGGATCCACTACCAACCTGATTTTCCCAGTCTACCTGCATATTGAAATCCCCCATGATCACTGTAACCTTGCCTTCCTTACACACCTTTTCTATCTCCTGGTGTATCTTGTGCCCCACATCCTGACTACTGTTCGGAGGTCTGTACATAACTCCCATTATGGTTTTTTTTACCTTTGTTGTTCCTCAACTCTCCCCACGCAGATTCTACATCATCTGACACTACGTCATTTCTTGCTATCGATTTAATTTCTTACTAACAAAGCTACCCCACCCCCTCTGCCAACCTGCCTATCTTTTCGATAGGATGTATATCCTTGGATATTTAGCTCCCAGTCCTGATCCCCCTGCAGCCATGTCTCCGCGATGCCCACCACATCATACCTGCCAATTTCAATCTGTGCCACAAGCTCATTTACCTTATTTCGTATACTGCGTGCATTCAGATACAACACCTTCAGTCCTGTATTTCCCGTCCCCCTTCTCATTGTCGTCCCTTTATCTGATGTGCTTGAAGTTAGGTTCCTAGCCCTTTCCAAATACTCAGAATTGACTGGGAGATGAGCCTAGCAGGAAAGACAGTGGAACAGCAATGGCAGGAGTTTCTGGGAGTAATTTGGGAGACACAGCAAAAATTCATCCCTAGGAAGAAGAAGCATACTAAAGGGAGGACGACGCAACTATGGCTGACAAGGGAAGTCAGGGACAGCATAAAAGCTAAAGAGAAAGCATACAATGCAGCGAAGAGCAGTGGGAAACCAGGGGATTGGGAAGCCTACAAAGACCAACAGAGGACAACTAAAAAAGAAATAAGGAGGGAGAAGATTAAATATGAGGGTAAACTAGCCAGTAATATAAAAGAAGATTGCAAGAGTATTTTTAGATACATAAAGGGTAAGAGAGAGGCAAAAGTGGACATTGGGCTGCTGGAAAATGACGCTGGGGAAGTAGTAGTGGGGAACAAAGAAATGGCGGAGGAACTGAATAGGTACTTTGCGTCAGTCTTCATGGTGGAAGACACGAGTAACATCCCCAAAGTTCAAGAGAGACGGGGGGCAGAGGTGAGTATGGTGGCCATTACCAAGGAGAAGGTGCTAGGAAAACTGAAAGGTCTGAAGGTGGATAAATCACCTGGACCAGAAGGATTACACCCCAGAGTTCTGAAGGAGATAGCTGAAGAGATAGTGGAGACGTTAGTGGTGATCTTTCAGGAATCACTTGAGTCAGGGAGGGTTCCAGAAACTGGAAAATCACTAATGTAACTCCCCTGTTTAAGAAGGGAGTAAGGCAAAAGACAGGAAATTACAGGCCAATTCGCCTGACCTCGGTCGTTGGTAAGATTTTAGAGTCCATTATTAAGGATAAGATTTCAGAATACTTGAAGTGCATGGTAAAATAGGGCAAAGTCAGCATGGTTTCATCAAGGGGAGGTCATGCCTGACAAATCTGATAGAATTCTTTGAGGAGGTAACGAGTAGGTTAGATAAAGGAGAGCCAATGGATATTATCTACTTGGACTTCCAGAAGGCCTTTGACAAAGTGCTGCACAGGAGGCTGCTCAGTAAGATAAGAGCCCAAGGTGTTAGAGGCAAGTTACTAGCATGGATGGAAGATTGGCTGTCTGGCAGGAGGCAGAGAGTGGGGATAAGGGGGCCCTTCTCAGGATGGTGGCTGGTGACTAGTGGAGTTCCGCAGGGGTCAGTGTTGGGACCACAACTTTTCACTTTATACATTAATGATCTAGACGAAGGAACTGAGGGCATCCTGGCTAAGTTTGCAGATGATGCAAAGATAGGTGGAGGGACAGGTAGTATTGAGGAGACAGGGAGGCTGCAAAAGGATTTGGACAGGTTAGGAGAATGGGCAAAGAAGTGGCAGATGGAATACAACGTGGGGAAGTGTGAGGTCATGCACTTCGGTAGGAAGAATAGAGGCATAGACTATAGAATTCAGAAATCTGGAGTACAAAGGGACTTGGGAGTCCTAGCCCAGGATTCTCTTAACATTAACTTGCAGGTTCAGTCAGTAGTTAGGAAGGCAAATGCAATGTTGGCATTTATTTCGAGAGGACTAGAATATAAAAGCAGGGATGTGCTGCTGAGGCTTTATAAGGCTCTGGTCAGACCACATTTAGAATATTGAGAGCAATTTTAGGGCCCCGTATCTCAGGAAGGATGTTCTGGCCCTGGAGAGGGTCCAGTGGAGGTTCACGAGAATGATCCCAGGAATGAAAGGCTTAACATATGAAGAACGTTTGAGGACTCTGGGTCAATACTCGATGGAGTTTAGAAGGATGAGGGGGGATTTGATTGAACCTTACAGAATACTGAAAGGCCTGGATAGAGTGGATGTGGGGAAGATGTTTCCATTAGTAGGAGAGACTAGGACCCGAGGGCACAGCCTCAGAGTAAAGGGAATACCTTTTAGAACAGAGATGAGGAGAAACTTCTTTAGCCAGAGAGTGGTGAATCTGTGGAATTTATTGCCACGGAAGGCTGTGGAGGCCAGGTCATTGAGTGTATTTAAGACCAAGTTAGATAGGTTCTTGATCGGTAAGGGGATCAAAGATTACGGGGAGAAGGCGGGAGAATGGGGTTGAGAAACTTATCAACCATGATTGAATGGCAGGGCAGATTCGATGGACCGAATGGCCTAATTTCTGCTCCTATGTCTTATGGTCTTATAGAAAATGACCAACGGGAATCCCGTTTAACGGTCATCTCCCAGATAACTCTCATCATCCCTCCCTCAACTCTTATGCATTTACAATGCTTCTGAACACAATCCAGCAGCCAACATTGAAGGTTCCAGATCCCGAATGAAATGAAATGATCATGTCTGGTTTTTTGAAAAAAAGTTTTATTGAAAATTATCCATATTTTTTAAAAAAAATCCACACAGAAACCACCCCATAAACAAGGAGACAGATTACAGTCGTGGGAAACACTGTACGAGAGCCTATAGAAATATTCAGCACCAATGGAGCCCACACAGGCTGCTCCACTTCACAGAAACAGGTTTAAAATATAAAAATACGTACCATTTAAAGGGGCCGCTAACTCCATAAGAAAGGGTCCCCAAGTAAACGCTCAAGAAAAACCTGATGCCTAAATTGCTCGAGTCATCACCTCATTTGCGCCAGAGGAAGAGAACCTCACAGGTTTCCTAGCAACACTCCCTCCCATCCACCTCCTCCGAAGGTTTGTCATGTTTTCTTCCTGAAAATGCCACAGCCCCTTTAAGAATGGCACCTTTCCCATCATTTCCCCCCCCCCCGCCCCCTGACCTTTGGAAGGTAAAAGGTGACCAGCTCACTCAACTAGCACCTCTTTAATTGCCCCTCTTGGCTGTAATTTTTTTTTAAAAAACATATTTTACATCTTTCGCACGATGTTTATAAACATTTAGCACCGATCCCACCCTCCAGGTATTTGATATTTGGGAACAGAGTGGAGAGAGCACAGGCTGGAGATTATATATAGTTTTTATATTTTTTTTTAAAAAAAGAGTATAGTTCAAATACTGGGCCAAGTATTGGAAAAGTGCATCACAGAAGCATCTCTCCATATCTTCACAAATTAAAAATAAATTGCTATCTTGCCCTTCGACCTCCTCAATACCAAACAGTTTTGCCTCACAAAATGGCTTCCCAACATCTTTTAATCGATAATTGATGAGTATTTGATTTCAAAATTTTTTTTAAAAAAGGATGAGAAAGATGGGCAGCTTAGGAACAGTAGCTAGCACTCTCAACCCAAGTTCATTTTTGCCTTTGTTTTTAAAATATATAAACCATCTGGCGAGACCTTTAACTCACTCCCTCGAAGATTAGATCTCATCTCCCAGCCTCCCCTCCATCTCCCTGCTGCACTTTAAAACACATTACTCTGAACCAAGAAAAAGGCCAAAAACGTGGGTCAAGGGATCTGAAACAAGCCTGGAGTCTTTGGGAATTGGGGTAGAGCCTTTCTGGACACCACTGAGAGCACAGCCAGGAGGAAGAAAAGCCCTAGAGACATTTTTCATTTAAAAGAAATAAGAGTCTGGAATTCTTTTTCCATCTTCTTTGGGCCTGGTTTACAATTTATTTATAAAAACATTGGAGATGGGAGGGGAGGAGGCAGAAGAGTTCGAGGGACACATCCAAGCCAAGTTGGAAACCCAAGTCCTAAATGTTAGGAAGCAACATTAACATGTTGATCACTCGTGTTAGGTTTGTAAAACTACCCCAGCTTGCACTGAACTTGCCCCTAATATGACATCTGAACGGGGTTGAGGTAGCTCTGAGTAACACCTTCCCCATTGGTCATATCAGAACAGAATGACAAGATGGCTATTCGGGCCAACTCTAACCAGTAGTCTAAGATTTGCCAGTCCCCCAGAATGAGCCTGGGATCAAACATGCATCTCCAAGACACTTCGCCCACCAACACCTTGGGGTAAAAGTCACAGGGGGCATCAAAGAGAGATTTCTTTTCCCCCTCATTTTCCTCAAACATGAATTAGCCCTAAAAGTACTGGGAGATGGGATTGTGTTAAACAACACGACAGACACTAGTAACAGTGCAGCCAATCTCCTCTCAACCATTCAGGAAATTGGCACCAATTCCCTGTCATCCACATCGCTCCCCCCCACTTCTGCCTCCCCCCTTCCTGAACAAGCAGTCCAAACAAAACGAGAGTTCGATAAACATTAGAGTCAATTCCCTTGCGTCATAGAGAAGCACATGGTTCCCGTACCAAATCCCATGTTCAGGGCTAAATGGTCCCTGTTGCGTTTCATTAAAAGATATAAAATAAATAGAAGGGAATAATTAACGATTATCATTGAGCTAAAGGTCTGAACCTATGCAATGCCCAGAACGCCCAGTACCACTTATTAATATGTACATCCATTAATACTCATCGCCAACGTGTGCGCCCCCAAAGCTGCATCTTTTTGTCAGGAACCATTTTAACCCAAAGCCAAGGATGGCAGGGAATCCAACCTCACAGTTCACTGGGAAAGATGGATGTCATCTTTCTCCTAATAATTCCTCAATATGAATTATTTTTTTAATAAAAAAATTGACACTGATTTTCCCCAGTGAGAAATGCTCATCCATGTATAGTGCCAGCCAGCAATTCCTGATCCTCTGGAATGTTCTCTACTGGAATGGCAGCAGGAGTCTGCAACCTGCTGCTTCGTCCTTTTATCTCTAGCTCAATGGCCCTCGATAACAACGGGCTTGTAGTCACACCATCTGCGAGACAGATAGAGAGAGAGAGAGAGAGTGAGAGTGAGGGAATGCTCAATACTAGGCAGGCACGAGGCCTATATTCCAATGGCAAAGCCACAGGCTGCCTCCACCTTAAACAAACTATCTCTCTAGCTCCGACCCCGTCATTGAGAATTCCCACAGGGACTTTGTTGGTGAAGTAGGATGAGGTCGGGGGAGGGGAAGGGATGGGTTAAAATAGATGGGAGGATAGTCCCACTCCTTCCCCCACGTCTCGATCTGTCCCGCTAAATTACAGGTCCAAACCGAGGGGTGGCCCTTCCCCCCCCCCCCCTCCCCCCCACTTTCTCTAGAATATTCTGATGGAGCTCTTCCACAACATCGGAGGACTCCCTCGTCATCACCACCCACCCACCACCCTCCCAGCCAAAACCCTTCCACCCCTGGCTGCTGCCTCAGACTGGCACACATTTCACCACAGCGCAGTCAGCCATTTCCTGACAGAAGTTGGCAAAGCAGCCCGAGGCATTGGCATGTTTAAAAAAATAATAAATCGGCGCATTCTGCCAATTGTGGCTCACCTCAGCGGTTTCCCGCTCAGTGACAAAGCAAAATGGACGCCCCAGAGCGGGAATAAATGTTATACCCATCTCTCCCCATCCCTTTCAATGAATTTGATTATTCATTCTCATCTCTCATCTTTCAGGATAAAGCGCTTTCCAGTGTTTCTCCTTAAGCGTGGTCATTGTTAGAACAGAGGGAAATGTGGCCAGAGACCCAGCGCCTCTGACACAACGGCACTCTAGGAGTGGATCTTGAACCGACTACCCTCCCACCCCACTCCCTCCGACCTCCCCAGTCATGACTGTCTCTAAGGCCAACGTCTCTTTACCTGTTGTCACTCTGCAGGCCACCCAGTCTGGTGGTCCCATCTCGACCCACGTAGAGCTGCAGTCCACTGTCTGAAACAACAAAAAAACAGGAAGGAGAGAAAGAGAGAGAGAATATCAGTGTCTGGCCTAGGAGTTGAGGCAATTGCTTAAACTACAACATGCATTTACAAGACACCTTTAAACACAGAAGACATCCAAAGAAGCTTCAGAGGAGCCTTAAGTCAAAATGTGACACTGTGCCACATAAAGGGATGTTAGCTGGTCAGATGGTCAAACGTTTTGGTCAAAGGAGGCAGACTTTAACAAGTGGTTCAAAAAGAGGAAAACAAGGCAGGGAGGCAGAGAGGAGTCTGGCAGGGAATCCAGAGCTTGGGGCCTAGACAACTGAAGGCATGGTCGCCAATGGAGGTGTGAAGAAACCAGGACTGTAAATAGTTCTAGTCTTCATGTCAGGGAGAAAAAAAAAAATAGATTACAGACACCCTGGAGAAGGTGAAAAAATGTTTTATTTATTCATTCACAGGATGTGGGTGTCACTGACTGGGCCAGCATTTATTGCCCATCCCTAATTGCCCTTGAGAAGATGGTGGTGAGCTGCCTTCTTGAACTGCTGCAGTCCATGTGGTGTAGGTACACCCACAGTGCTGTTAGGGAGGGAGTTCCACTGACCCAGCAACAGTGAAGGAACGGTGATATATTTCCAAGTCAGGTGGCTTGGAGGGGAACTTCCAGGTGCTGGTTTCCATGTGTCTGCTGCCCTTGTCCTTCTAGACGGTAGTGGTCATGGGTTGGGAAGGATGACAGCGAAACCTAGTGGAAAGTTTGAAAGGTTGGGCTCTCTTTCCAGGGAAGAGAAAGGCCAGGGATGCTGACCTGATCATGATCTGTAAGATTTAAAGGTTATAAAAGTTAGAAATCTGACAGGGAATTCAGGAGGAATTTCTTTACCCAGAGTGGTGAGAATGTGCAACTCGTTACCACAGGGGAGTTGAGGCAAATAGTGTCAAGGGGATCTAGATAAATGAACATGGGAGAAAGTAATAAAAGCGCTTTCCACAGGGCTGTGATGGGGCCCTTGCTGTTTATTGTCCATATTAATGATTTAGACTTAAATGTGGGAGACACGACTGGGAAATTTGCAGATGGCACAAAAATTGGCAGTGTGGTTGATAGTAAAGGGGGGCTGTCAGCTCCAGAATGATATCAATGGTTTAGTTGAGTGGACTAAAAAGTGGCAAATGGAATTCAATCTGGTGAAGCGTGAGGTAATGCATTTGGGGAGGGCAATCAAAGCAAGGGAATACTCAATAAACAGGAGGGTATTGAGAGGGGTTGAGGAAGTGAGAGGCCTTGGAGTGCGTGTCTACAGGTACCTGAAGGTTGCAGGACAGGTGGATAAGGTGGTGAATAAAGCATATGGAATGATTTCCTTTATTGGATGAGGTATTGAATACAAAAACAGGGATGTAGCGGTGGAACTGTGTAAAATGCTGGTTGGACCACAGCTGGGATTTTGTGCACTGTTCTGGTCACCACGTTACAAGAAGGACATAATTGCTCTGGAGACAGTACAGAGGAGATTTACAAGAATGTTGCCAGGGCATGAAAATTGCAGCTGCGAGAAAATTTGAATAGGCTCGAGTTGTTTTCCTTAGAACAGAGGAGGCTGAGGATAACCTGATTGAGATGTACAAAATTTTGAGGGGCCTAGATAGGACGGACAGGAACGATAGAGGGGTCAATTACCAGGAGACACAGATTTAAGGGTATCAGTAGAAGGATTAGAGGGGACATGAGGAGAAACCTCTTCAAACAGATGGTGAAGGGCACCTGGAATTCACTGTACGGTTTGGTGGTGGAGGCTGAAACCCTCAACGCAATTAAAAGGCCATCTGGATCTGCACCTGAAGTGCTGTAACCTGCAAGGCTATGGACCAGGTGCTGGAAGGTGGGATTGGTTCGGGCAGCTAGTTTTTCATTCTTTTTTTTTCAGCCAGCACAGACAATGGGCTCAATGGCCTTTTTCGGCGCCCTCACATTTCTATGGTTCCATGATATAGCGATAGGCTTCGATGAAGGGAGGTGAGAGGAGGCTCATGTGGAACATAAACACCAGATTATGCCTGGAGGGTTCTTGTAAAACCAGCGTTCACCGGAATCCTGTCAGTCGAGCTCCTCAAAGTGAGCAGCTTCCCTCCTGGCATACACGCTGGGCTGAGGTGGGGGGGGGGGGGGGGAGGGCAGTTTTGAGCTGGGTCTATTCCTGACCCTCCTGAATGGTTCAGGAAATCCTATACATCGTCCAGATGGCCACTGGCAGGGAAAAGAAATTCGAGCAGTCACTGTGAATTCACGGGCACGCGATGCAAGACATGGTGATAGAAGGGCGGGGGATTTCAGGTAGGGGCATCGCAAAGCCCAACAGATCTAACAATCCACTCAGGCCACGCAGGAGAATTCTGGGAATGGCTGGGGGAGGGGGGGGGGCATACAAGAAGGTGAAAGGTCAAAAGGGTCAGAGTTCAGGACAGCAGCAAAGCAAGTCACAAGTTGTCCCGGGCAAAACCAGGTTTGGAATTTGCGAGGAATAGGGAGAAAAGCCCACCTGCTTCGCCCATACCCTTCAGGGGAGGGAAATCTGCCATCTTTACCCGATCTGGCCTACATGTGACTGCCCTCCCCCCCCACCTCAGTCCAGCAATGTGGTTGACTCTCAGCTGCCCCCTGAGATGCAAGCACTGCTCCAAGCCTCTACAAAAGAGCTGATCTAGACCAGGTGGTGTGCAGCAGGGAGCTCACTACCACCTTGTCGAGGGCAATTAAGGACAGGCTAAAAAAACACCACTGGCCTTGCCAACAATGCCCCACATCTCCTGAAAAGAATAAAGGAAACCAATGGAATAGCAGAGTTTAAGCTCACAATCGACACTTACGTCCCAGGCTGTAATGGCTCTGGCACAGCACCGGGGCCACATTATTGTTCACGGCCTGGCTCCCCTCCCCCGCCTCGCTTCCTTCCCCCTCCCCCGCCTCCTCCTCCCTCCTCCCCCACCTCCTCCTCCCCCTCCTCCTTCCCCCTTCCCCCCTCCCCTCCTCCCCCTCCCTCCCCCTCCCCTCCTCCCCCTCCCTCCCCCCCCATCCTCCCCCTCCCTCCCCCCCCACCTTCCCCCTCCCTCCCCCCCCACCTTCCCCCTCCCTCCCCCCCCCACCTTCCCCCTCCCTCCCCCCCCACCTTCCTTCCCTCCCCCCCCACCTTCCTTCCCTCCCCCCCCACCTTCCTTCCCTCCCCCCCCACCTTCCTTCCCTCCCCCCCCACCTTCCTTCCCCCTCCCCCACCTTCCTTCCCCCTCCCCCACCTTCCTTCCCCCTCCCCCACCTTCCTTCCCCCTCCCCCACCTTCCTTCCCCCTCCCCCACCTTCCTTCCCCCTCCCCCACCTTCCTTCCCCCTCCCCCACCTTCCTTCCCCCCTCCCCCACCTTCCTTCCCCCTCCCCCACCTCCTTGCCTCCAGCTCCTCTCTGTCCCCCCATCCACCTTGCTGCCTCCTCCTCCTCCCCCCGACCCCGTCCCTCACCCTCAGTGTTGCTGGACTGGCTGAAGTCCTGGCTCCGGACAATCTCCTCCACAATGTCATCTGCGTCCACTCGCGTGTCGTCCACTCGTGAGGGTCGGCTTTCAGCTGCTTCCTTCTTCCGCCTGCAGCAGAGGGTCAGTGTCAGCGTAAAATAAACCAACTCACCCAGTCTCTCCCTCACCCTCAGGCACATTTCTGGGGAGTGCCTTTCACGGTTTTTCGGACAGTGAATGAATCCGTCTTCAAACATAGTTTATCACAAATGTAAGAATCACAGGATTCAGTGGGTCAGACACTGTCCTTTCCCCCTCTGGGACTGGGTGGGACAGTGGGTCAGACACTGTCCTTTCCCCCTCTGGGACTGGGTGGGACAGTGGGTCAGACACTGTCCTTTCCCCCTCTGGGACTGGGTGGGACAGGGGGTCAGACACTGTCCTTTCCCCCCTCTGGGACTGGGTGGGACAGTGGGTCAGACACTGTCCTTTCCCCCTCTGGGACTGGGTGGGACAGTGGGTCAGACACTGTCCTTTCCCCCCTCTGGGACTGGGTGGGACAGTGGGTCAGACACTGTCCTTTCCCCCCTCTGGGACTGGGTGGGACAGTGGGTCAGACACTGTCCTTTCCCCCCTCTGGGACTGGGTGGGTCAGTGGGTCAGACACTGTCCTTTTCCCCCTCTGGGACTGGGTGGGACAGGGGGTCAGACACTTGATGGGACCTTATCGGACTGAGTGGGTCTGACAGATGGCACCTCTGACAGTGTGGCACTCCCTCAGTTCTGCACTGGAAAGTTGGCCTGGATTGTTATGCTCCAATCCCTGAAGTGGGACCTGAAGCCCAGAACCTCTGACTCTTGAGAGGCGAGAGCGTTACCCACTCGAGCCACAGCAGACGGGACATCATTCCGGCCGGCTGGGCAGATAATCCCCCGAAGAGCCAGCACCCCCCCCCCCCCCCCCCCCCCCCCCCCAACCGGGGGCATTCCCGCAGCCACCGGCCCGGCCTACCTCGACAACCGTTCCGAGCGCAGCAGGGGCCTGAAGGGCTGCGCCACCTTCTCCAAGCCGGGATCCTTGGCTCCCTCCCAGATGTCGGCCATGCTCCCAATCCCGGAGGACAGGCCGCTGCTGCCGGACGAGCCATCCCGCCGGTGGGTCAGTTCAAAGTGGGAGACGGAGGGGGAGCACTCGGAGCTGTAGCCTGCGGGAGGGAAGAGGCAGAGTCTGGGTTAGCGACACCACCCGCTCAGAGCTCACACCATCCCCAATGCCACGGGGGTGGGGCCTGACTACACCACAGGGGGAGCGTTAAAGGTGATAGTAAATTGGGTGGGGAGGGGGGGGTGGGGGAAAGCAATCTTACCCTACCCCCACCCATCAGTAAAGTGACAGGATCAGGTGCCACACAACACCCCACCCAAACCCCCCAATTTCACCGGCTGGGGTATACCAGCATTGTGCCTGGTGGGATCCCCGCTTTGCGGCTCAGATTTCAAACCAAACCCCCTACTGCCCCAAATTTTAACCAGAATTCCCCCACACACACCCCCCCCACACCACCCCCCCCCCCCCACCCCCCTGGTGTCCCACGATAGGAACAGGAGGCAGCCCATGAAGACCCCACCAACACCCCCTCCTTCCAACCCTGTTCCACCATTCGATGAGATCGTGGCTGATCTGCAACCTCACTCCATACGCCTGCCTTTGACCATCCCACCACCCGCCCCCCCAACCCTTCACACCTTCGGTTAACAAAAATTTAATGATCTCCGATTTAAAATCGACAATTGGTTCAGCCTCAGTTGCCATTTTTGGAAGAGTGTTCCAAATTAATGCCATAATTTTTGCTCTTCCAAAGGGGTTTTTAAAGACCTTGCCCCTTAGTCCCAGGCTCCCCAGGTAATTTCTCTCTCTCTCTGTTCTACTTAATATCTTAACCTTCAGTCAAACAGCCGCTTCGCTTTCTAAATTCTAGCATTCACAACCCAGCAACTGAAGCGAGACTGCATAAAACTGGGCAAATTCCAGGTTTAATCCCCACTCTGGTCTCCGAGTTAGCCAGTCTGTACATTAATTGAGGAGGTGCATTGGCCTCAGTGCCCTGGGCTTCTCCCGGGTTGCTGGGTGGGGGGTGGGGGTCGCGGATGCGTGGGATACCAGCTTGGAACGGGTCGCTCTCCGGAATGCTTGCAGTCACCCTCCCGAAAGGCGGGTGTAAGAAAATAGAATCTGGGCTCAGCTGTGATGCCCCACACAGTTCAACAGCCACGCATTGCCTGGACCGGCTGGAGGTCCTGGAGGGGAACTAACAGCCACGACCTCTCTGGAAAAAGCTGCACCCCGGCACATTTCTTTCTACCGAATCGTTTTAGTACAATATATAACAACGTGACAACTGGCCCATTGCTTTTTGTGTTTGTGACTCCTGTCCTGTCACCTGAGCACTAACCCCCTATTAACTCGCACGTCCGCCTTCACCTTATGCTGAAAGCTGTTAAACATTCTGTTATTGTTCGCATCCTCAAAACCGCCGCATTTAGCGGCAACAGGACCTCAATTTCTCTCCGTGACCAAAATGTGAATCGACTCATCGTTTTCATTAACAAGCAACAAGCCTTTTCCCGTCTCCGGGGCTGGGCCAGAATGGGGAGCACCCCCCCCCCCCCCCCACCCCCTCTAACACCCCCACCCACCCCACCCCCCTCTAACACCCCCACCCACCCCACCCCCCTCTAACACCCCCCACCCCACCCCCCCACCACCCTCCCCCTCCCACCCACCCCACCCCCTCTAACACCCCCCCACCCCACCCACTCCCATCCCACCCCCCTCTAACACCCCCCACCCCCCCCACCCTCCCACCACCCCCCACCCCCTCTAACACCCACCCACCCCACTCCCCACACCCCTCTAACACCCCCCCCCCCACCCCCCTCTAACACCCCAGCACCCCCCCCATCCGCTCCCACAGGAACCCCCTGCTCACCCGAGAACTTCGACACCTGGCTGGAGCCGCTGGAGTGGCGGGAATGCCTCTTCCGGATCGACTCCTCCGGAGCTTGCAGCGCATTGTCCGGATCCTCGGATCCCCCTCCTGGAAAACGAGCGAGAGCGCGGGATCAATAAATACACGGGGTAGACGTCCCGAAGGCATCGTCCTTCCAGCCGCTGTGAGATGCTAGAAGCCCCCCTCCCCCAGATCCATGCAGCCCATCCGACAGCACATGGGGTTTATGTACGCATAGGTGTTAAAGTTGGTGATATTATCTAAACGATAGTGCCCTACCATCCATTCTTCATTAGCACATTCGTTTGGATAATATCACCAACTTCAACACCTCTGTGTTCTTTTGTTCTGTTGTCTGTGACATCTTTTGATGATCTGCTTCTATCACTGCTTGTTTGTCCCTACAACCACACCACCCCCCCTCCACTTCTCTCCCCCCACCCAAACCGCCCCCCCACACACACACACCTTAAACCAGCTTACACTTCACCCCTTTCTTGGATTCACTCAAGTTCTGTCGAAGAGTCATGAGGACTCGAAACATCAACTCTTTTCTTCTCTACCGATGCTGCCAGACCTAGTAAGCTTTTCCAGGTAATTCTGTTTTTGTTTTGGATTTCCAGCATCCGCAATTTTTTTGTTTTTATCATGGGGTTGACGTGCCAGGGTGAGGTTAAAAGGGGGCAGGGAACCGATCAGGAATCAATCCACAATCTCAGGGCAGCCCAATGAGTGTAGCCATTCTTGTAATAGTTTACTGCAAGTGGACTGGAGCCCCAGGGGGAAGGGGGGTCCACGGAGCCCCAGGGGGGAAGGGGGAGGGTTGTTCTCACCTGGAATGCTGTGTGCAGTTTTGGTTTCCATATTTAAAGGAAGGTACATTTGTGACAGAGGCGTTACACTGAAGGTTCACCAGATTGATCCCTGGGACAAGAGGCAGAGTAAAATCGGGCCTGTACTGATGGGAGTTCAGAAGACTCGAGTGGCGATCTAATTAAAACATTCAAGATTCTGAAGGGGCTTTACAGGGTAGGCACAGGGTGGTTTGCTCTGATGGGGGAGTCTAGAACACGGGGGGTGGGGGGGGAGATTGGGGGGTGTCTAGAACCCAGCCAGAGCTGTGAAAGGGCCCATATTGCGGGTGCACGAGATTTATACATCCAGATTATGGGCCAATCCAGGACAGAGGACATTGGGCTCCATTGCGGGACGATCCCATAAAATAAGGGAAGGTCGGTCACCCTGACACCCTCTCGGGATCGGGGGTGGATCATTTAAGGCTGAGATATGGAGGAATTTCTTCACTCAAGGAGTTGGGAGTCTATGGAATCCTCTACCCCAAAGAGCTGTGGATGCTCCATCTCATTTAAAACTGAGACACAGATTTTTGATGTCTCAGGGAATCGAGGGATATTGGGAGCGGATTTGAGGCAGAGGATAAGCCATGTTCATGCTGAATGGGGAGCAGCCTCCTACTCCTGCTCCGATTCCTCATCTTATGCGATGTGGGAAAGCCCAGCAACTAAATTTACAACTCAGTAAACTCCCACGTACAACAGTATGAGCATGGCCAGATAATCTACCGTCATAAAGTGATGTTAATTGTGAAATGCCAGTTCACCGGGCTGAACCCCCACCCGCCCCCCTTCAGTTTTTCTCTGAAAATAGCTTACAGCCACTGGAGAGGGCAGACAAGGCCTCCCTTGGGGTTAAGCTTCTCGACAGTGCAGCACTCCCTCAGCCTGCTCTCCACATTCAAGCCAGCTGGAGCAGGACTCCAAACCACAACCTTCCGAGTCGGAGGTGGGAGTGCCGCCCGCTGAGCCATGGCTGACGCCTGGCTTCTGCCTTGGGGCACCAGCTAACTTATCCCGAATCATAAGAACACAATAAATAGGGACAGGAGTAGACCATTCGGCCCCTCGAGCCTGCTCCTCCATTCGGCAAGCTCATGGCTGATCTGCTGGCGTTTCTATCTCCACCTTCCCATCTGACCCCGATAACTTTGATTCCCTTGCCTCTGCGGACGTTAAAAGGAGTTCCTCAGGTGTAGCAACTTTGAAGGGTCGGTGGGGGTGGGGTGAGGAATAAAAATGAAAAAAAAAAAGGAGGTAACTAAGCGACTGGTCTTTAGAGTTTTTACCTGTAGTCAGGAGGGACCTGCACCTCGATAGCTTGGAAAAGCTCGGCCTGCTGCACACGGAGGTGGGGCTTTCTTTCCCGTCGTCCCCTTTGCAATCCAGCGCCAGGGAATTCTGCCGACTCAAGAACTCAATTGGCTTGGCTGTGGACGGTGGCCTGCAACGAGCAAGAAGAACAGGTAGAAATGAGACCCCAGCCCAGACTCGACAAAGGGAATCAAGCAGCCTCCCATCAACCGTAGGCCGAGACAACAAGATGGCCTCCGCTCCAGGTTGCACCAGCCTGTCCTGGAATCCCATTATAAACTTAAACGGTACAATTAAAAAAAGAGAGAGAGAGAACACAAGACCCAAGGGTTCACATTCAAGAACTTTTGGAGGTGGCAGGACAAAGTGAGAACTGTTTGGGGGGGGGGGGGGGGGAGAAAAAAAAAAGCAGATGGAATCTCTATCAATAGGGCCGGACGGCAAGGAAGTGAACACTAAACCTACATAAAACGCTGACCTGGCCTCAGTTGGACTATTGCGTTCAATTCTGGGCACCAGACTTTAGGAAGGTTGTCAAGGCCTTGGAGAGGGTGCAGTGGAGATTTGCTGGCACGGGACCAAGGGACTGGGGAAGCTGGCGTTGTTCTCCTGGAGAGCAGAGAAGCTAAAGAGGAGATTGAATCGAGGCGTTCAACATTACGAGGAGGTTTTGATCGGGAGACTGGAGTGGCGAGTCTAGGCCCAGTGAGGACTGTGGGAGGGCTGCACTGCTGGAGGTGCCGTCTTTCGGATGAGATACAGAAGGGCGAGTGGGCGGACGTGATGGGAAGGCAAACAAACCAGAGATAGTCGGGCTCTTGATTTCCAGCGTTATTTGGTGGAAAGCGCGGCTCCATAGGAGACTCTTGTCTTGCCTGTGATAGGCTGACAGACGTGTACACAAAAGCTCAACTGGAACATTAGAACTGGGGTGTGGGGGGTGGGGGAAAGAGGCCATTCAGCCCATCAAACCTGGTATGTCCATCCAGCAGATCGCGGCTGCTCAGAGGGGCGCCCCCTGGGGATGGGAGGAAGCTATATATACCAGCCGGAGGCCACAGCTTCAGGGACAGAGAGAGAGGGGGGTGGTGTAACATTACTGCGCCCACTGCCATGTCATGCAACAGATTGTTCCTGAATGAGGTCAGCAATATTAAAAAAAAGGTGGAAAACATGCAAATACATCGCTGTCAGTTCGTGACGGGGTCACTGC